>OZ037727.1:0-7500 GCA_964035505.1 Watsonalla cultraria | reverse complement strand
CTTCCACAGCCAGGGGGTGGAGGGAACGTGCGTTGACCACGGTTTCCAGGGCCGAACGCGAGTCGCTGAGGATCGCGCAGCGAGCCTCACCGCATCGGAGGATAAGCCTCGTGGCTTGGCATATGGCCAGGAGTTCCGCCTGGTAGACCGTGCAGTGCGGTGGCAGCTTGAGTTTGAGGGCTCGAGTCTCGGCCCCACTGCTCATCAGAGACAGTGCGGCCCCGACCTTGCCCTCAATCTTGCTGCCATCGGTGTATATTTGGACCGCGTGATCTACGCGGTCCTGCACTTGTTGCTGGTCCACCAGGCTCACGAACTCCAGGCACATATGGACTGCCGGATGCGGGGCTTCGGTGGGGGCAACTCTTCGCTCCATCTCCCGATCGCCTAGCACTGTCTGGGGGACTCCTCTCTTTGCCTCGTACAGGGCGGCTGCCTCCTGTATTCTGAGGTCGAGAGGGAGTATCCCAGCCAGCACCAGTGCCGCGTTCAGGGAGACGGTGCGATAGGCCCCACACAACTTCTGCGCGAATCCTCGCTGGACTGCGTTCAGCTGCCTCTGCACTCCAAGTTTCTTGGTCGCCGCCGACCAGGCGCTGGAGGCATACGAGATCACTGGCTCCACCGCTGCCGTGTAGATCACACGGATGACGTCAGGGTGGAGTCCCCAGCTGATCTTGGCGGCTCGCGACAACTGCTTGTACACGTTCAACGCCTTCCGACAGATGTTCGCGGTATGGGCGTTGAACGTGAGTTTGCTGTCAATCGTGAGCCCCAAGATCTTGATCTCGTCGGACATGCCAATGTCGACCCCTCCCATGTTCAGGAGTGGCGTGTCAAACTTAAGCTTCCGTGTGAGCAACATCGCTTTGGTCTTGTGCGGAGCAAACTTCAGCTTATTTTTGACACCCCACTCCCGGACATATTCGAGGGCGGCATTGGCATGCCTCTGCACCTCCAGCGCCGTGTCAGCGGCGAAGACGAGGACGACATCGTCGGCGAACGCCTGACAATAGTCGCCTCGTCTTTGGAGTCCTCTCAGCAATGGGTCAAGAAGGAGGTTCCAGAGGATGGGTCCGCCGATGGAGCCTTGCACGCAACCCTTATGGGTGCCCTTGGCGTGCTCCTCACCGGCGTACCTCACCCTCACCCTCCGGTCCGAAAGATAGCTATCGATGACACGCCTTAGATTCACCGGACACTGTTCCTCAGCCAGACGGACTCGGATCGCAGGCCACCAGGCGCTATCGAAGGCTCCCTCTATGTCCAGCGACACCATGGTAACCAGCCTCTTGTCGGCTAGGTTACCACGGATGTGCTGCATTAGGTCATAGAGGGAGTCCTCGGTGCTCTTCTGGGGCATGAATCCGTACTGGCGAGTACTCATCCGGGGAATCAGGTGCCATTGCATCCTTCGGACCAACATCTTCTCGTAGATCTTACCCATCACTGAGAGGAGTCCAATGGGCCGGTAAGCCTTGGAGTCACGGTAGTCGTCCTTGCCGGGTTTTCGCAGGACGACTACCGTGGCTTCCTTCCAGGCGCGTGGGAAGCAGGACAATTCCAGGCACTTGTTGAGCAGGGCTAAGTGAAGAACGGGGTCTTTGGAGATGACCTGGCTGCAGATGTCGGCGGTTAAACCATCCGACCCGGGGGCCTTCTTAGGGTCAAAGCTTTCCACCGCGGACTTCAGCTCGTGCAACGTAAATGGCGGGTCATGTTGTTCATCATCTGCCCAGCCATTTACGTGCTCGGCCTTTGCTCTGGTCTCGCGGTGGTCGGCATTGTCCTCAGACTCCAGGTCCTCCGGGTAGAAGGTGTCCGCCAACAGCTGCGCGGATTCCGCCTGGGACATCTCCTTCCCGTCCTTCACCAGGGGTGGGTCCTCCTGCCGAGTGGCAGTTTTTCCCAACACCCTGTAGACGCCCTGCCACACCCCTTCCTTGTCCTGCTTCCCACAGAAGTCCTGCCAGCTCGCGACCTGGGCTTTTTTCGCGGCGGCCTCATACTCCTCTTTTGCCTGCAGATACTCAGCGACGCGACGACTTTCGCACGACGGACTGGCGCTGCACACCAGGTCCTGCGCTTCCTGGTGGTGACCATCTTCCGCATCTTCTCGAGTTCCTCGGACCACCACGGCAAGGATAGTTTTTCACTACCCTTTTTCTTAGGGATGCTCAGACCACAAGACTCTTCAATAATTTCCAAATATTTCTCTAATTTAATCTCTAGATCTTCTTTGTTTTGAATTTTGAGTATGTTTTCTAAATTTATGTTGTTAAGAATTTTGCGCTGGGCCAGTTCCGAGTGGAACTGGTCCCAGTTTGCCTTTTTAGTATTGAAGAGTCTTGTGGTCCGTTGTACGTGCATCCCTTTCGCCCTCCTCAGGTGGATGTCGAGGGCGATGCCGTTGTGGTCCGAGCTCGAGAGATCCTGGATCACTCTCCAGTTTGCCACCAGGTTGAGCAGGTCCGTCGTGCAGGCAGTCACGTCGACGCAGCTTGTGTAGCGTCGACCACCCCGCCAGGTGTCGAATGTCGGGGTGTTGCCGTTGTTGAGTATCTGCAGGCCAAGGTCTTCCAGAGCGCCCGCAAATTCCTCCCCCCTGTGGTCGACTCGTCCGCTTCCCCACCAGTTGCTCTTTGCGTTGGCATCGCCACCAATCAGGATTGCATCAGGCCCAAGCTCCTCGACAATTGAAGTAAGGTGCTCCAGGTATGGCCCTATGGGTTTGTCGGGCTCGAAGTAATAGGAGACGACTGTGATCTTCCAGGCACTGGTTCGGATCCTCACCACCACGATGTTGTCGGTGGTGAGTTTCGGGCACTGTATGACGTCGAGGTCATGATTGACGACGGCAATCGCCGCCTTTACAGTGCCCTCCCCGTGACCAGTTTTCTGGAAGATCCTAGCGCCCCTGTGATTCTTCATACTTCGAGCCCCGCCCACGTAGGGTTCCTGGAGCAACGCAATGTCGAGGTTTCGCTTCTCCATCTCCAGCAGAAGCTCGCAAGTTGCAAGATTCTTCCGCTGGAGATTAGCCTGAGCTATCCTGAGTGGCTTGCTGCTGGTGGGGTCCGCCGTGGTGCCCTCAGCAATACGCCACACTGGCCCGGGCCAAGGCGTCCCACTTGCGCCTCACCGGACACTCCGAGCTAAAAGCATTGTGCTCAGTTTGGTCCAGCTTGGCGCTGGTGCAGTTACAGCACCGTGGGACAGCCTTGGCGAGCCAGTCGGCGCATTCCGATTTCATGTGGGCCCCCCCGCAGTGGCTACACTTGACGACGGTCTCTTTGCAGAGCCGCCGCCCGTGCCCGTAGCCGAGGCATTGGGAGCACTGCACGAGCGGAGAGTGGTCCTCCGCTTTGACCTTTTGTAGGTCGACGTGCACCGCTCCCGCCTCGACTACTCTGGTCCATACCGCTGGGGAGACCCGTAGCACCACGTGTCCGGCATGGGGGTTCCGCGCTTTCCTCCGAAAGCGGACCTCCAGCCGGACGTCCTCCTTTTTGAGGCCCGCAAACAGGTCCCGATTCTGGTTCTGAAGGGCGTTCACGATGTCCGTGTCGCTGTTGTAGGACAGCACGTCCCTCAAAACCAGAAGCGGGTCCTTGTTTCGGACCTCTTCGACGACGAGTCGACCACTCGCTTCCTTCTGCAGGCGCTCCTTCACCTTATCCCTCTCTTCCACACTGCCGCACCCCACAATCACCTTACGGTCTTTGGCCTTTCGCACTTTTTCTACTTTGACCCACCCATCCTTTGCGTTAATCGCATCGCGGATGTGGGTCAACACCTGGTCGCCAGTCTCGGTGTCATCCCTCGAGGTAACCACAATGGAGTGCAGCGGGGCGTGAGTCGGGACCCCCCTCTGGGGTCCTGCCGCCGCCACACTCGCATATGAGGCTCTCTCGAAGGACGAGACCGAGACTACCAACTGCTCCTTCAATCTCCTCATCTCCTCACTGCTCTCTTTCATTAACCTTGTGTGCTCCTCTATCACTTTGGCCAAATCCCTTTCCTTGTTTCCTAATTCCCTCTCCTTTTCTTTCTCCTTCTCCTTTTCCTGGGCCGGCGGTCGCTCCTCCTTCTTCCTTTTCGCTGGTCCCTCTCCTTTCCCGGTTCCGGCTTCGGCCTCCTTGACCAGCTGGTAGAGCCGCTCGATTGCCTGGGTAACGTTCTCCTTGATATCGGTTTTCAAGTTCCGAGAGTTACCCAGGTTGAGCTTAGCTTTAGTTAGGCACGCTTTAGCCTCGGCGACTCTACCAGCGTAGACAGGCTTCTCCGA
Source organism: Watsonalla cultraria (assembly GCA_964035505.1). Taxonomy (NCBI): domain Eukaryota; kingdom Metazoa; phylum Arthropoda; class Insecta; order Lepidoptera; family Drepanidae; genus Watsonalla; species Watsonalla cultraria. The sequence goes on along the minus strand of OZ037727.1, from coordinate 3,212 downwards.
CGGGCTCCCGAACGCCTGCGTCGGTGCACTTTGGGTCTGTGTCACCTTCGGTTTCGGCTTCGGTGCGCCCGCCGGCACTGCCGGGGCTGCCGAGTTCGGGACCGGGACCGGGGTGAGGGATGCAGCCTCCTCCAAGATGCGCGCGAGGGCGTTGGAGGCTGAATCGGCCGTTTGAGGGGCGTTCGTTGCGTCGCGGAACTCCTCCGAGTCTGAGTCGACGTTAATCCCGGCCAGGGAAGTCTGGGAAGCATGGAGTGACCTGTCTCTCTGCTGGGTGGTCATCCTGGCGTCCGTCCGCGTCGAACGAGACCAAAATCAACTCGCTACGCCGACTTTTGGCGAAGTTGGCTATTTGCCCAAGCGACTTAGCCAGCCTAGCGAATCGAGACCGGGTGGGTGGGCGGGTTTTTTTCGATTTTTTCTCACGGAATCGAAGTGAAAACTTTAGCAATGTTATTCTCTGAGCCAAAGGAAGAGGTCCCTATAAAAATTTGGTCAGATTTTGGAAGATTTGAATTAATAATTTTTCAATGACGTAATTATATTTGAATTTTAACTTTTTGCTGAGGGCTCGGATTCTACTGAAAAGTGTCTTAATGGACTTTGGTGGGTGTATAAACACTAGAATGAGCGTTTCGAACTCGATTCCAGCACCACCTTTATGTTAATTAGCGATAATTAATATAAGTAATTACGCGTCACGCAATTTTACTAATTTCTTTTTTATGTTTCAGGTACGAGCGAGGAGCACTTCGGAGCCAAAGATGGAAGCTGGGAAGCCGCCGGGAGATTTAGAAAACGGATTTTAACGCAACTTTTTTGGTGTATCTACTACCAAAATAAAAAATTTAACTTTATATTTCCGCGTAAAAACTGTTTATATGTATCAACTAGATGTACAAACTAATATGTATGCAATTTAAATTGTGTTTTCTTAAGGTTTTAGTTGTTAATTCTATGAGATAACTCGAATACTGCACCGCTTAGGTAGCCTCGGTATGTAGGTACAAAACGATTTCAGCTGTATTTCGATTTTTTCTCACGGAATCGAAGTGAAAACTTTAGCAATGTTATTCTCTGAGCCAAAGGAAGAGGTCCCTATAAAAATTTGGTCAGATTTTGGAAGATTTGAATTAATAATTTTTCAATGACGTAATTATATTTGAATTTTAACTTTTTGCTGAGGGCTCGGATTCTACTGAAAAGTGTCTTAATGGACTTTGGTGGGTGTATAAACACTAGAATGAGCGTTTCGAACTCGATTCCAGCACCACCTTTATGTTAATTAGCGATAATTAATATAAGTAATTACGCGTCACGCAATTTTACTAATTTCTTTTTTATGTTTCAGGTACGAGCGAGGAGCACTTCGGAGCCAAAGATGGAAGCTGGGAAGCCGCCGGGAGATTTAGAAAACGGATTTTAACGCAACTTTTTTGGTGTATCTACTACCAAAATAAAAAATTTAACTTTATATTTCCGCGTAAAAACTGTTTATATGTATCAACTAGATGTACAAACTAATATGTATGCAATTTAAATTGTGTTTTCTTAAGGTTTTAGTTGTTAATTCTATGAGATAACTCGAATACTGCACCGCTTAGGTAGCCTCGGTATGTAGGTACAAAACGATTTCAGCTGTATTTCGATTTTTTCTCACGGAATCGAAGTGAAAACTTTAGCAATGTTATTCTCTGAGCCAAAGGAAGAGGTCCCTATAAAAATTTGGTCAGATTTTGGAAGATTTGAATTAATAATTTTTCAATGACGTAATTATATTTGAATTTTAACTTTTTGCTGAGGGCTCGGATTCTACTGAAAAGTGTCTTAATGGACTTTGGTGGGTGTATAAACACTAGAATGAGCGTTTCGAACTCGATTCCAGCACCACCTTTATGTTAATTAGCGATAATTAATATAAGTAATTACGCGTCACGCAATTTTACTAATTTCTTTTTTATGTTTCAGGTACGAGCGAGGAGCACTTCGGAGCCAAAGATGGAAGCTGGGAAGCCGCCGGGAGATTTAGAAAACGGATTTTAACGCAACTTTTTTGGTGTATCTACTACCAAAATAAAAAATTTAACTTTATATTTCCGCGTAAAAACTGTTTATATGTATCAACTAGATGTACAAACTAATATGTATGCAATTTAAATTGTGTTTTCTTAAGGTTTTAGTTGTTAATTCTATGAGATAACTCGAATACTGCACCGCTTAGGTAGCCTCGGTATGTAGGTACAAAACGATTTCAGCTGTATTTCGATTTTTTCTCACGGAATCGAAGTGAAAACTTTAGCAATGTTATTCTCTGAGCCAAAGGAAGAGGTCCCTATAAAAATTTGGTCAGATTTTGGAAGATTTGAATTAATAATTTTTCAATGACGTAATTATATTTGAATTTTAACTTTTTGCTGAGGGCTCGGATTCTACTGAAAAGTGTCTTAATGGACTTTGGTGGGTGTATAAACACTAGAATGAGCGTTTCGAACTCGATTCCAGCACCACCTTTATGTTAATTAGCGATAATTAATATAAGTAATTACGCGTCACGCAATTTTACTAATTTCTTTTTTATGTTTCAGGTACGAGCGAGGAGCACTTCGGAGCCAAAGATGGAAGCTGGGAAGCCGCCGGGAGATTTAGAAAACGGATTTTAACGCAACTTTTTTGGTGTATCTACTACCAAAATAAAAAATTTAACTTTATATTTCCGCGTAAAAACTGTTTATATGTATCAACTAGATGTACAAACTAATATGTATGCAATTTAAATTGTGTTTTCTTAAGGTTTTAGTTGTTAATTCTATGAGATAACTCGAATACTGCACCGCTTAGGTAGCCTCGGTATGTAGGTACAAAACGATTTCAGCTGTATTTCGATTTTTTCTCACGGAATCGAAGTGAAAACTTTAGCAATGTTATTCTCTGAGCCAAAGGAAGAGGTCCCTATAAAAATTTGGTCAGATTTTGGAAGATTTGAATTAATAATTTTTCAATGACGTAATTATATTTGAATTTTAACTTTTTGCTGAGGGCTCGGATTCTACTGAAAAGTGTCTTAATGGACTTTGGTGGGTGTATAAACACTAGAATGAGCGTTTCGAACTCGATTCCAGCACCACCTTTATGTTAATTAGCGATAATTAATATAAGTAATTACGCGTCACGCAATTTTACTAATTTCTTTTTTATGTTTCAGGTACGAGCGA
>OZ037726.1:10918190-10930690 GCA_964035505.1 Watsonalla cultraria | reverse complement strand
CTAACCTAACCTAACCTAACCTAACCTAACCTAACCTAACCTAACCTAACCTAACCTAACCTAACCTAACCTAACCTAACCTAACCTAACCTAACCTAACCTAACCTAACCTAACCTAACCTAACCTAACCTAACCTAACCTAACCTAACCTAACCTAACCTAACCTAACCTAACCTAACCTAACCTAACCTAACCTAACCTAACCTAACCTAACCTAACCTAACCTAACCTAACCTAACCTAACCTAACCTAACCTAACCTAACCTAACCTAACCTAACCTAACCTAACCTAACCTAACCTAACCTAACCTAACCTAACCTAACCTAACCTAACCTAACCTAACCTAACCTAACCTAACCTAACCTAACCTAACCTAACCTAACCTAACCTAACCTAACCTAACCTAACCTAACCTAACCTAACCTAACCTAACCTAACCTAACCTAACCTAACCTAACCTAACCTAACCTAACCTAACCTAACCTAACCTAACCTAACCTAACCTAACCTAACCTAACCTAACCTAACCTAACCTAACCTAACCTAACCTAACCTAACCTAACCTAACCTAACCTAACCTAACCTAACCTAACCTAACCTAACCTAACCTAACCTAACCTAACCTAACCTAACCTAACCTAACCTAACCTAACCTAACCTAACCTAACCTAACCTAACCTAACCTAACCTAACCTAACCTAACCTAACCTAACCTAACCTAACCTAACCTAACCTAACCTAACCTAACCTAACCTAACCTAACCTAACCTAACCTAACCTAACCTAACCTAACCTAACCTAACCTAACCTAACCTAACCTAACCTAACCTAACCTAACCTAACCTAACCTAACCTAACCTAACCTAACCTAACCTAACCTAACCTAACCTAACCTAACCTAACCTAACCTAACCTAACCTAACCTAACCTAACCTAACCTAACCTAACCTAACCTAACCTAACCTAACCTAACCTAACCTAACCTAACCTAACCTAACCTAACCTAACCTAACCTAACCTAACCTAACCTAACCTAACCTAACCTAACCTAACCTAACCTAACCTAACCTAACCTAACCTAACCTAACCTAACCTAACCTAACCTAACCTAACCTAACCTAACCTAACCTAACCTAACCTAACCTAACCTAACCTAACCTAACCTAACCTAACCTAACCTAACCTAACCTAACCTAACCTAACCTAACCTAACCTAACCTAACCTAACCTAACCTAACCTAACCTAACCTAACCTAACCTAACCTAACCTAACCTAACCTAACCTAACCTAACCTAACCTAACCTAACCTAACCTAACCTAACCTAACCTAACCTAACCTAACCTAACCTAACCTAACCTAACCTAACCTAACCTAACCTAACCTAACCTAACCTAACCTAACCTAACCTAACCTAACCTAACCTAACCTAACCTAACCTAACCTAACCTAACCTAACCTAACCTAACCTAACCTAACCTAACCTAACCTAACCTAACCTAACCTAACCTAACCTAACCTAACCTAACCTAACCTAACCTAACCTAACCTAACCTAACCTAACCTAACCTAACCTAACCTAACCTAACCTAACCTAACCTAACCTAACCTAACCTAACCTAACCTAACCTAACCTAACCTAACCTAACCTAACCTAACCTAACCTAACCTAACCTAACCTAACCTAACCTAACCTAACCTAACCTAACCTAACCTAACCTAACCTAACCTAACCTAACCTAACCTAACCTAACCTAACCTAACCCAGCTTTAGCTTAGACATAGTTGTAGATAGTTTTTAAATTATTAATTTATTAAGACGGTCTTTTGACAAATTTTAGTGATAATTTATTAATTTTAATTTTAACCGACAGGAGTCTTTTTGGGCTCCTTTTTAACTGTATTTATTTGACTTTTATTGACTTTTATTGACTTTTATTTGACTTTAATTATTACCTATTCAGTGACCGTCATTTTATTGATTATTTATTGAATTTATTGTATTTTTAAAACTTATACAAACCTTCTTTTATTATTTATTGTATACTCCGCGTTCTCGACACTACATAAGAATGTTTCGCACTCCCGCTAAACCATTGTCCAACAAGGACAACCCCACAACCCCCCCTGAAATGGTTGCCCCCCCCTCCGTCTCATCAGTGCGCCGTAGCATCGGAGAATGGGAAGCCGGAACGTCGGCCCCGACAGATGTTGCCCCTGCTCCGGTGCCAGCTAAAAAAACCCCCAAAGCGCTCAATACAACCTTCGCGGTGGCCGCCGCGAAGAAGTCCCTTACCCTCGCCCTTGAACCGGCAGCTCCGGCGGGCCCACCGAAACCGAAAGCGAAGATGGCACCGGGCGGAAGTGCGTCGACGCAGGCTTTCGGGGGCCCGACGGAGAAGCCGGTTTACGCTGGTAGAGTCGCCGAGGCTAAAGCTTGCCTAACTAAAGCAAAGCTAAACCTGGGTAACTCTCGTAACTTGAAGACTGATATCAAGGAGAATGTTACCCAGGCAATCGAGCGACTCTACCAGCTCGTCAAGGAGGCGGAGAGTGAGAGGGAAAGGGACAAGGTAAAAGGGAAGGCTGTGTGTAAGACGAGGGTTGCGGAAGAGGAAGCGCCGCAGCCACAAGTGAATGAAAAGGGAAAGGACGAAGTGGACTTGGCCAAAAAATTGGAGGAGCATGGGAGGCTCATCAGGGAAAGCAGCGAGAAGATGGAGAAGCTGCATTCCCTGATGGAGCGAGTCTCTGCCTCGTCCGTGGAGAGGGCCAGCTATGCGAGTGCAGCGGCGGCAGGACCCCAGAAGGGAGTCCTGACTCCAGCCGCGCTGCACTCGGTAGTGGTCACCTCCACGAACGAGAAAGAGACGGGAGACGAGGTCCTGACCCAGATCCGCCAAGCCATCAACGCCAAGGATGGCTGGGTGAAGGTGGATCGAGTCAGGAAGGCCAAGGACCGAAAGGTGATAGTGGGCTGCGGCAGTCTCGAGGAGCGAGAAAAGGTGAAAGAGCGCCTGCGAAAAGGAGCGAGTGGTCGACTCGTCGTAGAGGAGGTCCGGAACAAGGACCCGCTTCTGATCCTGAAGGACGTGCTGTCGTATAACAGCGACGACGACGTCATAAACGCCCTTCAGAATCAGAACCGGGACCTGTTCGAGGGCCTCAAAAAGGAGGACGTCCGGCTGGAGGTCCGCTTTCGTAGGAAAGCGCGGAACCCCCATGCCGGACACGTGGTTATGCGGGTGTCCCCCGCCATATGGTCGAGAGTAGTCGAGGCCGGGGCGCTGCACGTCGACCTGCAAAAGGTCAAAGCGGAGGACTACTCTCCGCTCGTGCAGTGCTCCATGTGCCTCGGCTACGGGCACGGGCGGCGGCTCTGCAAGGAGACCGTCGTAAAGTGTAGCCATTGCGGGGGCGCCCACACGAAGTCCCAATGCGCTGACTGGCTCTCCAATGCGGCCCCACGATGCTGCAATTGCAGCAGCGCCAAGCTGGACCAGACCGAGCATAACGCTTTTAGCTCGGAGTGTCCGGTGAGGCGCAAGTGGGACGCATTGGCGAGAGCCAGTGTAGCGTATTGCTAAGGGCACCACGGTGGACCCCACCAGCAGCAAGCCGATCAGGATGGCCCAGGCCAACCTCCAGCGGAAGAATCTCGCCACGAGCGAGCTTCTGCTGGAGATGGACGCCAGGAAGCTGGACGTCGCGTTGCTCCAGGAGCCCTATGTGGGTGGAGCTCGAAGTATGAGGAGTCACAGGGGAGCTAGGATCTTCCAGAACACTGGTAACGGGGAGGGCACTGTAAAGGCGGCAATTGCCGTCCTCAACCATGACTTGGACGTCATACAGTGCCCAAAACTCACCACCAACAACATCGTGGTGGTGAGGATCCGTACCAGTGCCTGGGAGATCTCAGTAGTCTCCTACTACTTCGAGCCAGACCAGCCCATAGGGCCATACCTGGAGCACCTTGACGAAGTCGTCAACCAGCTTGGGCCTGGTTTCATCCTGATAGGAGGCGATGCAAACGCAAAAAGCAACTGGTGGGGTAGCGGACGAGTCGATCATAGGGGGGAAGACTTCGCAGGCGCTCTTGCTGACCTTGGCTTCCAGGTGTTAAACGACGGCGACACCCCGACGTACGACACCGTGCGGGGTGGGCGACGCTTTACCAGCTGCGTCGACGTGACGGCCTGCACGACGGACCTACTCGATCTGGTGGACGACTGGAGGGTAGACGAAAGCCTCACGAGCTCGGACCACAACGGCATAACTTTCAGGCTAAACCTGAAAAGGACCAAGGGGATGCATATACAGAGGACCACAAGACTCTACAATACCAAAAAGGCTAACTGGGACCGGTTCCATCAGGAACTGGTCCGGTTAAAGCATCAGCATCAAATAAATGCAGAAAATTTTATAGAAATTACAGATGCGAATGTTTTGGAAAACAAATTAAAAATTTATTTAGATCTATTAACAGAGTCTTGTGGTCAATGCATCCCCAAAAAGAAGGTCAACGAAAAGCTGACCATGCCGTGGTGGTCCTCCGAGCTCGTGAGGATGAAGAAAGAAGTCGCCACCAGAAAGCGTAGGATCCGTTGTGCAGCGCCCGATCGTAGGGACAAAGTCGTCGGAGAGTACCTGGAGGCCAAGGACAGATATGAAGCTGCAGCCAGGGACGCCCAGGTTGCAAGCTGGAAGGAGTTCTGTGGGAAGCAGGACAAGGAAGGCATGTGGCAGGGCATATATAGGGTGTTGGGGAAAACTGCCGCGAGGCAGGAGGACCAACCCCTAGTGAAGGACGGGATTGAGATGACCCAGGCCGAGTCCGCTAGATTGTTGGCAGAGACCTTCTACCCGGAGGACCTTGCGAGCGAGGACAATGCGGACCACCGTCGGACCAGAGCAACAGCCGAGCACGTAAATGGCTCGGCTCATGATGAGCAACATGACCCGCCATTTACGTTGCACGAGCTGAAGTCCGCGGTGGAAAGCTTTGATCCGAAGAAGGCCCCCGGGTCGGATGGGTTCACTGCCGACATCTGCAGCCAGGTCATCTCTAAAGACCCCGAACTTCACCTTGCCCTGTTCAACAAATGCCTTGAATTGTCCTGCTTCCCACGCACCTGGAAGGAAGCCACGGTAGTCGTCCTGCGGAAGCCTGGCAAGGACGACTACCGTGACTCCAAAGCACATAGGCCCATAGGACTTCTCTCAGTAATGGGGAAGATCTTCGAGAAGATGGTGGTCCGAAGACTGCAATGGCACCTGATTCCCCGGATGAGTACTCGCCAGTACGGATTCATGCCCCAGAGGAGCACCGAGGACTCCCTCTATGACCTAATGCAGCACATCCGTGGTAACCTAGCCGACAAGAGGCTGGTTACCATGGTGTCGCTGGACATAGAGGGAGCCTTCGATAGCGCCTGGTGGCCTGCGATCCGAGTCCGTCTGGCTGAGGAAAAGTGTCCGGTGAATCTTAGGCGTGTCATTGACAGCTACCTTTCGGACCGAACCGTGAGGGTGAGGTACGCCGGTGAGGAGTACGCCAAGAGCACCCATAAGGGTTGCGTACAAGGCTCCATCGGCGGCCCCATCCTCTGGAACCTTCTTCTCGACCCATTACTGAGAGGACTCCAAAGACGAGGCGACTATTGTCAGGCGTTCGCCGACGATGTCGTCCTCGTCTTTGCCGACGACACGGCGCTGGAGGTCCAGCGACGTGCCAATGCCGCCCTCGAATATGTCCGGGAGTGGGGTGTCAAGAATAAGCTAAAGTTTGCTCCGCATAAAACCAAGGCGATGTTGCTTACGCGAAAGCTAAAGTTTGACACGCCACTCCTGAACATGGGAGGGGTCGACATTGGCATGTCCGACGAGATCAAGATCTTGGGGCTCACCATCGACAAAAAGCTCACGTTCAACGCCCACACCGCTAACATCTGTCGGCGGGCGTTGAACGTGTACAAGCAGTTGTCCCGAGCCGCCAAGATCAGCTGGGGACTCCACCCAGAGGTCACCCGTATGATCTATACGGCTACGGTGGAGCCAGTGATCTCGTACGCCTCCAGCGCCTGGTCGTCGGCAACCAAGAAACTTGGAGTGCAGAGGCAGCTGAACGCAGTCCAGCGAGGATTCGCGCAGAAGTTGTGTGGGGCCTATCGCACCGTCTCCCTGAACGCGGCACTGGTGCTGGCTGGGATACTACCTCTCGACCTCAAGATACAGGAGGCAGCCGCCCTGTATGAGGCAAAGAGAGGAGTTCCCCAGACAGTGCTAGGCGATCGGGAGGTGGAGCGAAGAGTTGCCCCCACCGAAGCCCCGCATCCGGCAGTCCATATGTGCCTGGAGTTCGTGTGCCTGGTGGACCAACAACAAGTGCAGGACCGCGTCGATCACGCGGTCCAAGTATACACCGATGGCAGCAAGATTGAGGGCAAGGTCGGGGCCGCACTGTCTCTGATGAGCAGTGGGGTCGAGACTCGAGCCCTCAAACTCAAGCTGCCATCGCACTGCACGGTCTACCAGGCGGAACTCCTAGCCATATGCCACGCCACGAGGTTGATCCTCCGATGCGGTGAGGCTCGCTGCGCGATCCTCAGCGACTCGCGTTCCGCCTTGGAGACGCTGGTCAACGCGAGTTCCCCCCACCCCCTGGCTGTGGAAGCCCGGCAGAACATCCGCCAAACCACACTCCAGAACAGGGAAGTCTCCCTGTTCTGGATCAAAGCACATGCGGGGTTGGAGGGGAACGAGCGCGCGGACCAGCTGGCCAAGGAAGCTGCCCTGCACTCGAAGAAGAGGCCGGAGTATGACAGGTGCCCGGTTTCATTCGTCAAGCGAGAGCTGCGCAAGCACTCGCTTGACGAATGGAACCGGAGATATAAAGCCGGCGCAACGGCTGGGGTCACCAAGACGTTCCTTCCCGACGCTGTGGAGGCGTACAGGATTGTCCGACAGCTCCGCCCTGCGGGCGTGTTGACGCAAGTGCTCACGGGGCACGGCGGGTTCTCCGAATACTTGCACAGATTCAAGTGTAAGGAGGACCCATCGTGCTTCTGTGAGCCGGGCGTGAGCCAAACCGTCGGGCACATCCTCGCCGAGTGCCCAGCCTTCGGGAAGGAGCGTCTTGGCGCTGAAATGGAAATGGACTCCCTTATTACACGGGAAAACCTTGGGGCTTTGCTACAAGACAGAGCAACCAGGGAAAAATTTATAAATTTTAGCACAAGAGTGGCGACAAGGGTCGCCACCTTAAATAAATAAAGTTTATTCGGGACCAAAAAAAAAAAAAAAAAAAAAAAATTTGGAAAATAAAAAGTAAAATCTTAACTCTAAAAAGCAATTCTAAAACTGTAAAAATCTTTTGATAAGCATAATAAATGTAGTAAAAAACATAATATGTACAATAATAAAAATGTTAGTAAAACAGATCAAAAAGAAATAAACCTATATACATCTCAAAAATATACAAATAGTGCAACATAAATGAAATAAGCAAATAAATCTCTAATTACGTTAGAGAACGTGGAAGGGCCTAAAGGGCCGTAAAAAAAAAAAAAAAAAAAAAAAACCTAACCTAACCTAACCTAACCTAACCTAACCTAACCTAACCTAACCTAACCTAACCTAACCTAACCTAACCTAACCTAACCTAACCTAACCTAACCTAACCTAACCTAACCTAACCTAACCTAACCTAACCTAACCTAACCTAACCTAACCTAACCTAACCTAACCTAACCTAACCTAACCTAACCTAACCTAACCTAACCTAACCTAACCTAACCTAACCTAACCTAACCTAACCTAACCTAACCTAACCTAACCTAACCTAACCTAACCTAACCTAACCTAACCTAACCTAACCTAACCTAACCTAACCTAACCTAACCTAACCTAACCTAACCTAACCTAACCTAACCTAACCTAACCTAACCTAACCTAACCTAACCTAACCTAACCTAACCTAACCTAACCTAACCTAACCTAACCTAACCTAACCTAACCTAACCTAACCTAACCTAACCTAACCTAACCTAACCTAACCTAACCTAACCTAACCTAACCTAACCTAACCTAACCTAACCTAACCTAACCTAACCTAACCTAACCTAACCTAACCTAACCTAACCTAACCTAACCTAACCTAACCTAACCTAACCTAACCTAACCTAACCTAACCTAACCTAACCTAACCTAACCTAACCTAACCTAACCTAACCTAACCTAACCTAACCTAACCTAACCTAACCTAACCTAACCTAACCTAACCTAACCTAACCTAACCTAACCTAACCTAACCTAACCTAACCTAACCTAACCTAACCTAACCTAACCTAACCTAACCTAACCTAACCTAACCTAACCTAACCTAACCTAACCTAACCTAACCTAACCTAACCTAACCTAACCTAACCTAACCTAACCTAACCTAACCTAACCTAACCTAACCTAACCTAACCTAACCTAACCTAACCTAACCTAACCTAACCTAACCTAACCTAACCTAACCTAACCTAACCTAACCTAACCTAACCTAACCTAACCTAACCTAACCTAACCTAACCTAACCTAACCTAACCCATTTTGGACACCACTTTTAGTGCATGCGTGTCCTATTTTGACCTAGATTTAAGTTTTAGTGACAATTTATTGACGATTTTCGCCTTATTGGGCTCAGATTCTGTTTTAATTTATTCTATTTGAATTTTGTGTGTCCTTATTGACAGTTGAGTTGCTCTATTGAGCGCTCGCCATACGTACCTGATTTTAAACATTAATTATTTTGTAACCTGACAGTCCCTATTGACTTTTTATCATTTTTAATCAATTAATTATTAATTTATTTATTTGTTTGCCGATTTTAATCTATTTATTTAAAATGCTGCGTACCCCCGCCAAACCTGCGTCCAACAAGCCAAACCTGCGTCCAACAAGGACACCCTCCTCATCACCCCTCCCGAAACGACCGACGCCCCCACCGTCTCATCGGTGCGCCGTAGCATCGGCGAGTGGGAGGCCGGGACATCGACCCAGACAGGCCCAAAGAAACCCCTCAATAGCACCTTTGCGGTAGTTACCACCAAAAAACCCACTTCCGTCGCACCAGAACCGGCAGCTCCGGCGGGCCCAACGAAGGCGAAGGCGAAGATGGCACCGGGTGGAAGTGCATCGATGCAGACCTTCGGGAGCCCGACGGAGAAGCCCGTTTATGCTGGTAGGGTCGCCGAGGCTAAAGCTTGCCTATCTAAAGCAAAGCTAAGCCTGGGTAACTCTCGGAACTTGAAAACAGACATCAAGGAGAACGTTACCCAGGCAATCGAGCGGCTCTACCAGCTGGTCAAGGAGGCGGAAGCGGAGGTGGGAAGAAGGGGTAAAAAGGATATCGGGAAGGATATCGGGAGAGAGCTAAGGCTGGAGAAGGAAAACTCTAAGGAAGGTGAAAAGAAGGAAAATGGGAACAGGGAAGGGGAATTAATGAAGAGGATGGAGGAACAGGCAAAATTGATAGAGGCCAATACAGTGAAGATGGAGGAACTGAGGAACATCATGGAGAAGCATAGTGCCTCTGTCTCGTCACTGGAGAGGGCCACCTACGCGAGAGTAGTGGCAGCAGGGACCAGAAACCAAATCCCGGTACAAGCGCCACTGCACTCGGTGGTGATCTCCTCCAGAGACGAGACGGAGACAGGGGAAGAGGTCTTGACCCACGTCCGGGGCGCGATTAACGCGAAGGACGGGTGGGTCAAGGTTGACAGGATAAGGAAGGCCAAGGATAGGAAGATCATTGTAGGGTGTGGTACTAGAGAGGAAAGGGATAAGGTGAAGGAGCGCCTGCTCAAGGAGGGTAGTGGTCGGCTCGTCGTAGAAGAGGTCCAAAATAAGGACCCGCTTCTGGTTTTGAAGGACGTGCTGTCGTACAACAGCGACGACGACGTCTTAAACGCCCTTCGAAACCAGAACCGGGGCCTTTTCGAGGGCCTCAAGAAGGAGGAGGTCCGGCTGGAGGTCCGCTTTCGGAAGAAAGCGAGGAACCCCCACGCCGGACATGTGGTGCTACGGGCCTCCCCCGCGATATGGTCGAGAGTAGTCGAGGCTGGAGCGGTGCACGTCGACCTGCAAAAGGTCAAAGCGGAGGACCACTCTCCGCTCGTGCAGTGCTCCCAATGCCTCGGCTACGGGCACGGGCGGCGGCTCTGCAAAGAGACCGTCGTCAAGTGTAGCCACTGCGGGGGGGCCCACATGAAGTCAGAATGCGCTGACTGGCTCGCCAAAGCGCCCCCATCGTGCATTAATTGCACGCGCGCCAAACTGGACCAGACCGAGCACAATGCCTTTAGCTCGGAGTGTCCAGTAAGGTGCAAATGGGACGCTTTGGCCCGGGCCAGTGTGGCGTATTGCTGAGGGCACCACAGCGGACCCCACCAGTAGCAAACCCATCAGGATAGCCCAGGCCAACCTCCAGCGGAAGAACCTCGCCACGAGTGAACTTCTGCTGGAGATGGATCGCAGGAAGCTGGACATCGCCTTGCTCCAGGAACCCTACGTGGGCGGGGCTCGAAGTATGAGGAGTCATAGGGGAGCTAGGATCTTCCAGAACACTGGACACGGGGAGGGCACTGTAAAGGCGGCAATTGCCGTCTTTAACCATGACCTGGATGTCATACAGTGCCCAAAACTCACCACCAACAACATCGTGGTGGTGAGGATCCGTACCAGTGCCTGGGAGATCACAGTAGTCTCCTACTACTTCGAGCCAGACCAGCCCATAGGGCCATACCTGGAGCACTTCGAGGCGATAGCTGAACAGCTCGGGCCCGGATCTATCCTGATCGGGGGAGACGCAAATGCGAAAAGCAGCTGGTGGGGAAGCGGTCGAGCCGACCACCGAGGAGAAGAGTTTGCAGGCGCTCTTGAAGACCTGGGCCTGCAGGTACTCAATGACGGCGACACCCCGACCTTCGACACCTGGCGGGGTGGTCAACACTACTCGAGCCACGTTGACGTGACGGCCTGCACTACGGACCTGCTCAATCTGGTGGAGGACTGGAGAGTTCTAGAGGATCTCACGAGCTCGGACCACAACGGCATTACCTTTAGCATAAGGCTAAAGAGGGCGAAAGGGATGCATGTAAGTAGGACCACAAGACTCTACAACACGAAAAATGTAGACTGGGACCAGTTTCGCGAGAAACTGGCCCAGCTCAAACAAGAACATAAAATTAATAAAATCGAAATTGATAAAATTACAACAGCACAAGTTTTAGAGACATATTTGGCAAAATATTTAGATGCAGTAACAGAGTCTTGTGGTCAATGCATCCCTAAAAAGAAGAGTAAGGAGAAGCTTACCATGCCGTGGTGGTCCGAGGAACTCGCAGAGATGAAGAAGAGAGTCACCACCAGAAAGCGCAGGATCCGATGTGCAGCGCCAGTCCGAAGAGCGAAAGTCGTCAATGAGTACCTGCAGGCGAAGGAGGAGTACCACGCCGCGGCTCAAAAAGCCCAGACAGAGAGTTGGAAGGACTTCTGTGGGAAGCAGGACAGGGAAGGGGTGTGGCAGGGCATATACAGGGTGCTGGGGAAAACTGCCACCAGGCAGGAGGACCCGCCCTTAGTGAAGAACGGGAAAGAGATGACCCAGGCGGAGTCCGCGCAGTTGTTGGCGGACACCTTCTACCCGGAGGACCTGGAGTCGGAGGATAACGCTGACCACCGTCGGACCAGAGCAAAGGCCGAGCACGTAAATGGCTGGGCCAATGATGAACAATTGGACCCGCCATTTACGTTACACGAGCTGAAGTCCGCGGTGGAAAGCTTCGATCCCAAAAAGGCCCCCGGGTCGGACGGTTTTACCGCCGACATCTGCAGCCAGGTCATCTCCCAAGACCCCGAACTTCACCTTGCCCTGCTAAACAAGTGCCTTGAACTGTCCTGCTTCCCAAGCACCTGGAAAGAGGCCACGGTAGTCGTCCTGCGAAAACCCGGCAAGGACGACTACCGTGACTCCAAAGCATACCGGCCCATAGGGCTCCTCTCAGTGATGGGGAAGATCTTCGAGAAGATGGTGGTCCGAAGGTTGCAATGGCACCTGATTCCCCGGATGAGTACTCGCCAGTACGGATTCATGCCCCAGAAGAGCACCGAGGACTCCCTCTATGACCTGATGCGTCAGATCCGTGGTAACCTAGCTGACAAGAAGCTGGTTACCATGGTGTCGCTGGACATAGAGGGAGCCTTCGATAGCGCCTGGTGGCCTGCGATCCGAGTCCGACTGGCTGAGGAAAAGTGTCCGGTGAATATCAGGAGGCTGTTAGACAGCTACCTTCGGGACCGGAAGGTCAGGGTGAGGTACGCCGGTGAGGAGCACGCCAAAAGCACCCATAAGGGATGCGTGCAGGGCTCCATCGGCGGACCCATCCTGTGGAACCTTCTTCTCGACCCATTGCTGAGAGGACTCCAAGGACGAGGCGATTATTGCCAGGCGTAT